>OY754968.1:12443106-12492415 GCA_963576475.1 Molanna angustata
TGACATTATAACCATTGCACTGCCAAAAACATTTGTAGGGCTATAGGGTTATTTGCCTTCGAGAAAGGCGCGCTTTTAAGAAGGAAATATATCCAAAAACCAGTTTAATTTTCGCTAAACATCTTGAACGAGCTTCCGGTTGCGCAGAGCGCAAATTTGTGTATTTTTGCTTCGTTCGTTTACATGCAAATCGCCCCCCTTCTCGAGTAATAGTTAAAGATGTTTGGCTACAACTATACTGAGTGTAGTACAGATGTAATAATATCAAATTTTCTTATTTTTCTAAAAGTACCGTGTCAAGTTCTCCTGACGTTGGTTTTCACCTGGGCAAATGCCTCTCAATTTCAAGCAGTACAGTAGCAGCTCTTTATATAGGTCTGGTTACCTGTCCAGGCTCCTATTCAAAACAATTCTAAAAAAATATTATAAATGCCAATACACATGGATAAGGAAGGACACAGATAAAGGTAAATAAATACCACAAAGATAATTTTATGGTGTATAAATTATTACTTCATATCAGTATATCAGTGAACTGGGTGTTGTACTAGCAAATGGTTGTGAGACGCTTACACTGACAGTAAGGATGGCCGAGATGCTGGATATTTTTGAAAGAAAGATCCTCCGTCGTATCTGTGGACCGGTAAAAGAGGGAGACCAATGGCGTATTCGCACAAATGACGAGCTTTACGAAATATACCAGGCCCCAAGCATCTCAACGCATTTAAAACTGCTTAGGTTGAGATGGGCTGGACACGTACAAAGAATGCCAGAATCACGCGTCCCCAAAAGAATACTGAACGGACACCCAGGTGGAAGAAGACGAGTTGGAAGACCCAGGCTGAGGTGGGAGGATGAGGTCAGGAGGGATGCAGAGCAGCTCCTTCAGGTGACAGGCTAGAGGACGGCAGCCGAGGACAGAATTAGTTGGAGGCAAAAGTTACAGGAGGCCAAGGCTCGATATGGGCTGTAGCGCCATCGGAGAAACAGAGAGAGTGAGAGAGAGAGAGAGAGAGTACTGGGTGTACCTATTATATTCAACCAAGTATTTTCATATAATCTTTTCTCAATTTTAGTATTCCATATATGTTCATAGATTCCACAGTTAAACTGTATGAAATTGGTTAAATAAATTTAAATAATTCCAATCTTATAGAGTAAGTTATTGGTTTACGCACCTCGGAATACAAATAAAGCTTTACGCAAACCATCACATAGATATTTCACCCCGGTAAATCTGCACGAGCTGTTTAGAGCTTAAGTTTCCATAATAAAAAGGTTTTTGTGAGCACAATAGCGACATGTTTTATCTCTAAACACCCTCACTCTCCGCCCCTTCCCCCTCAACCCTTAATGTCCCACCCTGCATGTAATTTCAGATGAGATTTATAATCTGGGATTTAAAGGTATACGCGATAAAAGTGGCTAAAGTCGCATAACAGCAAAGTGGTTCACATTTCCCCCATAGCTAAATTTTTCCCGCCATCGCCATCTTGATATGTACGATGTACGTCGCATATACATTACAAACATTTACTTAATCTTTAGGCATTAAAACACCGATAATATTTTTTAAAATATTTGATTTTTTAAAAGTGTTGGTGTCTTTCACAGTACTTACATAATGTCATATGAGGGTTTTTCATATTTATTTATTTATTGTTTCAGGTATGCGCCTGTCCGAGGTATATATTCTAAGGTATATTTGGATTTAAAAAATAACACTATTTTAAAAAAGCTTATTTTTATCCTTATTTTTAATATATTGATACCGGTAACCAATTTTACTCCCTGTAAGAACTTGATCTGTGTCAACTTAAATTGTTTCGTATAAGTATATGAATTCCTCGCCTATAATCTAAATTTTAATTTAAACAACTTTTCACATTAACTTTTTTACTAAGAATACTTAGAAACTAACTTTACTATATCAAAATAATGGTACTAATCATTTTATTTTAGGAAGTTTCACAACCTATTTCTTTGTTTATTAATTGATTGATTTGCTTCAAATATTTATATTACATTCATTGAGATCATACAATAGAAGAACATGTATGAGACGATGCATGAACGTGGACGAGGCGAGGGATGCGTGTCAAGATAGAGAAATGTGGAGTTCGGTTCACTTTGCCTACCCCGCAAGGGACCTAGCGTGATTCTATGTATGTATGTATGTATGCGACCATACTCATACCAATTTTGTTATATTTAAATAAATCTTTCGTGCATATGTTTTTTTTATCCAAGAATAACATACATTTCTGATGTTTTTATAAGAAAAAACATATGAGTAATTCAGAAATAAAACAATATTGTTTTTTTTTTTTAATTTTTATCCTGCTGAAATTATTTAATGGTGAAAACACAAAATAATACACATAAACTAGCATTAAAACGATAAGATTATCAAATATTTTATCAAGATTAATAAAATATTTATTTTTCATATCGGGTAAATCCTTTAATTTAAAAAAATGAACGTATGTACATTACTTGGAAGTAAGGAAAGTTTATTTTGAAAAGAGTCACATTTCTTTATTTCTATTTAATGTAAGCAACATACATACTCATGTCGTCATACTCACATTACGCATAGCAATAAAACACCCAAGAAAGTCTCAGAAGCAAAACACAGAATAACAATTAACGACTACAAATCAACAAAGGCTTTTCCTTGAGATGGAAATATAAGTTGTGTGCGTGAAAGGGAGACGGGAAGAGAAAATGTATATCTGAGATATATGGGAACTTGTTGTATGAACATTAGAGAGCTTTCTAAATAATCTAAGTCCGACAAGGAAGTACGTATGGTATTGACATAGCAGAGTGGTTGGGCACTAAGTATAGAAAGGAGAAGACGTAAGGAGAGACATGAGGGGAGATGACCAAAGCCTTAGACCGAAGCTAACCAAAATAATATTATTTACGCGCAAAGATTTCTTTTTTACTATTTCAAAATGAGACGAAAATAGCCTCATGATAGTTAAAAGGGAAATCCTGAGGAAAATTTTCAGACCAGTAAACGAAACATGACTTTGGAGGATGCGATATAATTATGAACTACATGTAATAGGTATACTATCATACATCATTTTACCACACATTCGTCCTAGTGACCTCATTTCAACCGCGTTAATTCTACTTTCACGTGTCTTCTGTCATGTCCATGCCTCACTTGCATACATTAGAGTCGGTATGATGATATTTGAATTTTCATTATGTGTATTTCTTTATGAAGCTTCAATAGACGCAATTTTTAAAGTTTAATATATTGAACTCGTACTCACGTCTTGTGTCATACACATTGCGTTCCCGGCGAACAACAGGCGTAGTGGACTTAGTTAATTGAACTCCAAAAGATGGCCGTCGGAGGGTCCATCATCCAATTGTAATCGGAAGACATGATTTTTATTTTTGTTTTTTTTTTTAATTGCATCTCTGGCAACTAACAGGTTCTATGAAAAATATAAATTTAACACGCACCAAATACCTACGAAGTTGCCACATTCTGAAGACTGATGATATTTATCGTCTCACAGATCCAGACTGAAAATACAATAAAAATATGTGTCTCCACCGGAAATTGAACCCGGGACCTTTGACTCAGCATTCAGATATCTAACCAAATGAGCCATGAAGGCCGACTTCAAATTGACGAGTTAATATAGCAATTTCCTCGTTTTAAATACTGCTATCTGCAAAGCCATCAGTACTTTGGGTTCATAGTTTCCAATCATTTTTACCTTTTGAGACGTCCTTACACCGAAAAAATCAGCCTTTTTACTATGACGTAAGTCTCGCAAGCGCTTGCTCTATTTCATTCAAATATTGTACAATCATTTATGCTGCGAAGTCTCTAATTTGGTCAAATATTTTTTTAAATGCATATTCGCAAATATTGGATTTTTTCCTTGTCGGGAATCCAATGATATTTTTATTTACAAACTTTTAAACATCTCAATAGAGACGAAGTTGGGATATTATAGATGAACCAGGAACTCAAAGCACCTACAGGGCTTACGACCTGTCATCGGCTGGTTTACGTGACGTTGCGCGAGCGCATAAAGTGATCACGTAAACCAGCCGATGACAGGTCGTAAGCCCTGTAGGTGCTTTGAGTTCCTGGTTCTTCTATAATATCCAAACTTCGTCTCTATTGAGATGTTAAAAAGATTGTCAGTAAAAATACTCTAAGTTGGTGTTTTTTGACTTCAAAGTTTAAAAAACCATGAAAAATATAGACCTGGCATACAAAATTTTGCATATATTGGCTTAATAACTGTCGAGTCGTTAAGAGAAATAAATTCTTGGACTAAATTCTTCATTTGAAATTCGAAATAAATATTTCCCGTCTATATTTCGAAGAGATAGTTGAAATAAAACGCAACAATTCATATTGCGAAAGCTCGGTTCGGTTCCGAAATCATATTCCTTTGCTGACCGTTGGTGTGTGAGTTGATAGAATAAGCAACTCTCCTATGGTGTACACATACCGGACCCCTTCGTCTTCTCTTCAAGCCCCCCTCACGACCGCCTTCCATGGCCTCCGCACCCTCACACCACACACTCCCACCTCACAGACCACCGCCCAAACTGTGTATTGTGTTTCGCGAAACGTAGATCAAAGCTGCAGTTTATTTTTTTTCCAAAAACATATTGTATCATCCTCGTCGTTTTCAAGAATGATACATTTTTATTTAACTTCCACTTCCAATACTCCAAAGTGATCGATTCTAAAAGGCAGCAAAGTTTATCTATTTATTTTGTAACTTCCTATAAATATTATTTGTGCACTGGCGGGTTTGTTGATAAACGGCAATTTCTCCAACCAGAGTTAATATAAATATACAAAACAATGTGTGCTACGGCAATAAGGTGACATTACAACAATAAAAAATTAATATTATAAAGATATCTGAAAAAAAGACAAAAAAAAAATAGAATATAAGAACAGTTCATACCAATGATTGGAAACAAAAAGATAAGTAGGGAAGAAGAAATCATATTTTTACTTTAGCCTTTTCTTGAATATTTTTAATTGAATATATTTATAATTAAACTAGAGGCTTTCGAGATATGGAGTTACAGAAAAATACTGGGAATTTCCTGGAGGGACTACATCACGAATGCCGAGGTTCTCAACAGAGTTTATTTTATTTATTTTTATTTTTACTTATTTTGGATATCCAACAGTACAGTAGAGCATAATGGTATTAAATACAATGAAAAAAAAACAAGTAAATGTAGACTACAGTACATAATAATAGGACATCATATCAAATAATTTTAAAAGCTTAACATACAATTTACGAAAAATGAGAAAAAAACAAAATTATAGGAACACACCAGAAACATACGAGGAATAGTACAGAGAGGATTGTATTCTAGAATCATAACATGGGATTCTAACTCACTTAAGGATCAACGAAGAAGGTGTTGCAACCATTATGGTGACACATAAATAATACATTCATGCATATACTAAAGAGTGGAATTTTGAGTTATGTTATCAGTGCAAAGTTGGCGCTTTATCGCAATTTTGAACGAGTGTAGAGATTGAGTATGAAAAAAGTCAATGTTATTGAGCAGGTTGTTAAAATTGGAGGTGGCCCGATTAGTAAAGAAATTTTTCCTAAGATTAGTTTTAGAGTGTGAAATAGAAAAAGTAGGTTTTGATCTGACATTGCGGTTTGGAATGTGAAGTGAGATATTTTCTAATAAATTTGGACAATCAATGATGTTATGAAATAGTTTAAACAAAAATAGTGAGTCTGCAGTTATTCGTCTAGATGATAGTGATGGTAAATTAAATTTTGATTCAGCTAAGTACACGTTATTTATATGATTATGCGGGCCCATTAGTTCCCGACAGCCAGATTTATAGATGAGGTGTTTGAGGAAGCGTTTTTGTACACTATCCAGTCTATTTATGTACTTAAGATACATCGGGTTCCAAATTTGCGATCCGTACTCCAAATGACTTCTTACCATAGATGTATATAGAATTTTGAGGCATTCAATATTTGAAAAAGGTTTACAGTTCCTGATGATGAAGCCCAACATTTTATTGGCTTTTTTACTTATATTATTCATGTGATCGTCAAATGACAGTATCCATAATAATTCCTAGGTCTTAGAGTTGAAGAAGGCAGGCACCTACTCAAAACCATCTCCGAGAGACGTGCTCGCTGGACTGGTCACATCTTGCGCCACGAGGGTCTCCTACATGACCTAATGTAGGGAATAGTTGAGGGGACAATCCACAGAGGGCGCCCCCGATGGGAGTATTTGGCCCAGGTGTACAAGGACATGAACTGCGCCACATATATATGTTGAGCTGAAGAGGGCTGCAGAGGATAGAGAGAAGTGGAATGCGAGATATAGACTTCTTCTGCAAACCAATCCGCAGGATTGAGACTTTTGATGATGATTTAATGAGATAGCTGATGCAATATCAGGACTTACTATTCCATAGCTTAGCTGATTGTACTTCAAATGAAGAGCTAGTAAATTCAGTTACATGAATTAAAATAGTTAGTAAAGTACGTTCAGCAGATTGGAGTAGACATCCGTGTCTTGAAAGATAAGTGAATTTATCTTTGAGATACTGTGGCAAGTTTGGATTAGAGAGGACATTGTATAACAATGGCAGGATATGTATATTACATCGTAGTCGTATCTTGGGCCAATGAAGAAGATTAGTTTTTGTTCTTAGATGTCATATTTTTAAGCAAATTGCAAACATTTTACATTGTTATTCATTCTATCTAAAGAAATATAATATTTTAATTTTTATTTGATGGGATTATTTAATATGAATGGCAAAGTATTTTTCTGTCTGATACATTGCTAAAGTTCATCGTGAACTTGTCTTATAGTTATTTTAGTTGCATTAATTATCTTTTTAATATTTCAGAGCATCAAAATTTAAAAAAAATCCCGCTAAGCATTGTTCGTTATACATTGTACAATAAAAATATTATCAATCCTTTGCATTCATCTGAATAATATAGTTGGATTATTTACATACTACATAAAGTCATTGTCATGAGATATTTACGAAAGCTTCTAAGAAAATATTGGTTTAATTTATCTATCTGATCTTCTAATTAATTATAATTTATTGTTAACAAATTTGTTATTACGTTTATTTAGGTAATATGACTTCATAAACTGTTTTCGAAACTGATGTAGGTAGTGCATAAAAATTTATAGTTATCATTTAAAATTTGTATCTATGTATAATGTCGGCCTTCGTGGCTCAGTTGGTTAGGTATATGACTGCAGATCCAAGGATCCCGGGTTCACAAACACAGTTTTTAATTGTGTTTTCAATCTGGATCTGTGAGACGATAAATATCGTAAGTCTCCAGAATGAGGTGAGTGTTAAATAATTATTTGACATAGCACCTGTTAGTTGCCCGAGAAGCTGCATAAAATAAAATAAAATTAAAATATTATGTGAGTTGCATATAGTAAAAATACGTGCAGGTAAGTACATACTCAGTGTGCAAGTCAGATGATGCACCCAGACATGGATGAGAATAAAGGAAAGAAATCAGAAAAGAACGGCGAGTATGTTTGTGAGGAAACTGCCTCAAGACATTCTACACAACTTCTCTATTTCGTTAAGATGGTGCTAAACTTACTGGAAATAAATAAAGCAAGAAAACTATCTATGAGAAACTTAACGAGGGACGATCAATATACAGTATGTTCTCTTTAACGTCACTATTAATTATATTCAACAATTTCAGAGATTATTCGATATTTATTGGGTTTCAATGAGTATTTATAATAAGATTCAAACAGTTTACGACACCAAATGTGCGCATTGTTTGTA
The DNA here is from genome assembly GCA_963576475.1 of Molanna angustata. Lineage (NCBI taxonomy): Eukaryota > Metazoa > Arthropoda > Insecta > Trichoptera > Molannidae > Molanna > Molanna angustata. The sequence continues at coordinate 12,450,953 of OY754968.1, forward strand.
CGAATTCAAGAAAAAATTATGTTACATAGTAGGAAAAATAATTCTCAGGTTTTGGGAAGGGATTGATACGAGTAGCAAAGCGATGGAGGAAAGAACCTCATATGGTTAGTATCTAATAATCTATAGATATAAAAATGGATGTACGTATGTATATTTGTTTGTTTGTTTGTTTGTATGTGGCCTATGGACTCCCAAACAACCATCCGATTGCAATGAAACTGGGAACAAATAGGGAATTTGTTCAGCTCATACCGGATAAGGTTTGTGCATTATAATATATTTATTACCTACTATATAAAAAAATAACATATAAATAAATAAATCAATGATCGAATAAATTAATAAATGAGTAAATAAAGAAATAAGTGAATAAATTAATAAAAACATAAATCATTAAGTAATCTGAAAAAAATATATTCTCTTTCCAGTTCATCTGGGGTGGCCCTCCTGGTACGCTGTCTCCACGTCTTTCTGTCCTGTGTTACCTCACAGGTCAGCCGGTCCTTCCTCAGCTCTCTCTCTCAATCCTCGTCCACCAGGTGGCCTGTGGACGGCCTCTAACTCTGGGTGATGTGGGAATATTTAGGGCCACCCTGACCACGTGATCGTCTCCCCTTCTATTCACATGCCCATACCATCGGAGTCTGGTTTCTTCAATTTTCTTCGGGATGGGCGCGACCCCAAAGCTACCACGAAAATATTCATTTCATCACCATCCATCATTTTCCATCTTAACATTTTCATTTCGGTTTGTGCACTATAGTAATGATTTTCGATAAACCGATATCGGTTAGAGTCGATAGTTAATTAAGAAAGAGAAAAACGTACACATCAACTTTCATCTATCGCAATGTGATTGTGTATGTATAATGTACATTTTATTTAGGTGTAAAAAATAAATACATTTTCTTATACTTAGTAAAAACCAAAAAAAAACACCGTTGGAAAAAAATAACAAATTTACATAGTTCGACTTATAAAAAATAACAAACTTGAAAATATTCCAATATCCATGTACAGAAAACAAAAGAAGCACACAATATTAAAAAAGATTTTTTCTATGCGTATTCATTACCTACAGGCGACGAAAAGCGGCAAGACATGCTTCTTTCGCACATTTTGGCAAATCATTATAAAACCTTTGTAATACACAATATTTTGTGTACTTGCCAGGTTAGTCTGAGGCAGTCTAAATTACCGCTGACTTCTCGTCGAGTAGGTGTGAACTTCAAAATTATAAAGAACATTTTTTTGTTAATATTGCGGTAATATTCCATGTTTTAATTTATAAATAAAAATGTACATTTAAAATTATAATTTGCTGTTTTATTGTCAACAATTTCAACTGCTCAAGCATATACTTAATTAACTATTACTATTGCAATGTAATTAAGCTGATATTTGAGCAAACCAGTATAATATGAAGCATAATATATTCCAAATTTAGTAGATATAACTTATTATAAGTGTCTTTGTCTCTTTCTTTCAAAAGAACATTAAAGAACATAGAGAAGAAAGAACCCTTGCCATCCCACCTCACGTTACAGAATACTATTCATCTTCCTTCACTATTCATGCTGCCTGGCTGTGGAACAATTTAGCATTTGATATTAGAACTGCCACATCACTTCCAATTTTCAAATCTCGTCTTAAATGCTCACTCTTCCTCTCAATTCCATAACGAACATAATATTGAGAAGGTGTGTGATAATGGAACAGATTTTGATATGCTTGTGACCTGTATAAATGGTTCGACGTACTTATTCAGGTCACAACACATGCTCCAACACTCCCTTCCACCAACAGTCAGCGATAGAGGCAATGAGACTCATGAAAATTTTACTCTCAGGGTCATGTTTTAATCGTGAACATATATGAAGACAGAATGAATTCAAACAATTATATTAAATTAAATAAAAATATCAACTGAATATGAGAGATGATGATGTACTGCATTAGGAGAATAGAGAGACAACGCATTTTGAGATATTTACATTTTTATTGTAGAAGTAAATTATAATACATGACTCTAAAATATCAAACTTTGTTTGGATAGTACCAACTATTTCCTATAAGAGGAAAATGAAAATTGAATATAAAAGTGAAATTTTTAAATATTTGTTATAAAAATAATGTTAAAGATTGAAACTTATATATAACATGAATTTACATCGAAATCAAACCAAACAAAATCTCTTTCATATCATACTCAAAATCATGATTTCAATCTATATTAGGTTCAAACATAATGGATTCACATTCATATATTCAGACAATAAATCATAAAGGTATAACACATCATACAGCTATGGAGTAAACATTTTAAAACAATATCGACTCGCAGCATGAATAAGGAGATCCCCTCGATGACCAATATCTTCAAATGAATCCGGTTGTAGAAGATGTATTTAAATTTTTAAATTCTCGTGACTATTTGTATCTTGATCCCTCTATGTTATAATAAAAATCCAAGTGAAGAAATTTGTTTGTGTCCAAGTAAAAAAATCCAAGTGAAGAAATTGTCTCCGACAATTTCCTATATGTGACTCCTTTGTCGTCAGTTATAAAATTTTAGGTTAGGCAGAATTAAATGTCGTACATTTCATCGTCGTGTATATGCAGGCATGGTAATTGCAAAATAATATCCAAAAAAAATATATTTCCAATGGCAAAATAAATGGAATAACATACGAGTAATCCATTTGTAGAATTAAATAAAAATTATGTTCATCAGAATGGGTGCGCAATATCAGGGTAGGATTGAATTTGGGATGACTGACATTTATATCAGCATCTAGATTATAGAAAAGAAAACAGGATTATTGGTTTGAAAAATGATCTCTTGCAAAAATATCTTGACATACGAACACATAAAACAAACTTACCCCAAATTCAGTAATTTTAAGTTATATCAGCCGCCATTTTTCCTACGCTGGCCGACCCGCTTCGATAGATGTAGGCAAAAGGAAAGAATTTGACATAAGCTTTGCTAATCATAAAAAATATTGCCACTTGACAAAAATCAATTTAGTGTGTTCGCACAAAAAAAACTATAAATTCCCAATTATTAATTTTTCCCTATACATAATTTTCTATAACATAACAATATATCCTAATTTCACTTTCCATCCCTTTTGATCGCTCCTCATCCTCTCCCTTCCCTTTCTGATTTTCCTCTCCTTTCTGAATTTATGTAATTTCTCACTTTTGTTTTGCTGTATTATACTGGTTGTGTTATTATGTATATGCCGAAACTATGTTATGTACTTTTGATCTCAGATGATTGACTGGAAGAAATTGCCTCCAGGTAATAAGTCCGCCATTTGTACCTACTATGTAATTTTATGTACCTATGTACAAAAAAGTGTTATATAAATAAATATAAATAAACATTCTTTTCCAAAAAGTTTTGGTGGACACCATTTATACACAGTAACGTTGGAAGGAAAGAAAATAATATATAAAAATCCTTTTGTATTTCTGTGTTTTCTATATCCACGGACGGGTGGTTGTGTAATCATAAGTTTCCGTGAATCAATACCTTCCATTAGTGATGCTCTGAGAGTTTTCTTTTTCCTTAATACCAAACTATATTCGGACTGAAATACGTGTCAAACTAAACTCATACCTTCTTAATTACTATCACAAATTTATTTTTCTTTCTTCCGAGAATTGGACGCTGACTTTGTGAAAGTTTATTATCGGAGAAATAATTAAAAATAATTATTTACATTGTTATCTACCATTTACGAGTAGGTAAGTATAAGGTATAAACGAAATAAATAACTTCAAGACTTATTCATTATTTTTACACAATTTTGTTTAACTTCAACTGTATGTTCGTACTGGAATTTTGTTATTGATTTTTAACTAACTTCCGACCAGGCAAAATTATCAGAAGTTGTGCATTCCCGATGACAAATTTTATAAACGATACCATTTACATCGTTTCACAATCGATTATGTATTTGAAATTGTTTGCTGTTAAAACAACTTCGTTTAACATAATGTGTTTGACATTGTCTGTATGAATGTTAACAATCTACGAACTGATGTGAAATGGTACGTATTTATTTTGTCAGACGTACTTACCTAATAAAAATAAATGTGAACTATTTTAATACACAATGGCAATTTCATAAAAAAAAACTTTATTTCTGGCCCAGAGATGCAAGATTCGTCTGAAAAATATAGATATCTAACCGATGATACTACCATAGACAAGAAAGTTAAGAAAATTTATATGATGGCAACACCTGACACCCGTTTTCCTTTTTCATTTCCTCTCTTTTTTTCTTTCGTCATCATCATTGGCGCTGCAGCCCTGTGTGGGCCCTGGTGGCCTCCTCCAGAATCCTTCTCCAGCCGTCCCTATCTTCTAACGCTCTTGAGTTTGTTATTCCGATCGCCTTTATGTTGTCTTTTGTGTCATCCAGCCATCTTAGCTTAGGCCTGCCTATACTTATTCTGCACTCTGGATTGGTGTTAAGAATCTTTTTGGGGATACGATCATCGTTCATCCGGCTGACATGTTCCAACCACTGCAGTCTACGTACTTTTATGACTTGTACAATATTGGTTTCATCATATATTGCATGTAGTTCATGATAATATCGCATCTTCCAAAGTCCATGACCGTTTACTAGGTCAAAATATTTCTAAGGATTTTTCATTCTCTTTTTTTGCTTTGATTTATTTTCAATTGCGTTCTGTTTTTTTATATTTAAAATTTCAATGAATGAGCTTCCAAATAGAAGTATGATTCTATTTCTATTTTGTTCTTTGTTTATCTAAGAAAACCTGTAAAATAATATTAAATACACGTATGACATTAATTCTAAAGTAGATATTGTTTAAAATTTATTTATTCTACCTATAAATAATATACATATTATGATTATATAAATATTTTCCCTAAAGTGCAAAATTTTCGAGTTTTTTGGAGAGCATTAATTGAATGACGAAATAATAATAATCAAAGAAAAATTAAATAATAAGTAATATTATCAAACGAAAAATTCTAAAATAATATTATAATTTTTTTCTTCGTTAAATATTATAAACAAAAGAAACATCATTTAAAAAAATACGATAATACCTCAATGTTGGTAGATCATAAACTCAATATATGATTAACATCATTCTCTATTTTTCTTCTAAAAACCTTCTTTTCCATATCTGTTGAGAAACAAACGGATTGTTCTTTTGTATACTTATGCAACCTGATATTAAGTGTAGACAATACTAAAAAACGGAAATAATTGGCAAACAAAATATAATAGTAATTGTTACTAAATAAATAAATCAGTATTTTGTATAGGATCTCCTTATTTATATTTTCTTTCGTTTTTATCAATGGTTCGTGTGTGTATGTGACAGGAACCATATAAATAGTAAATCGTTTAGTTGATTCCTTTCTGATTCCACATTCACCCTCTTGCATCATCCACTCCCAATATTTGTTCACCTTTTAACTTTACCTGTTCAGACCAGCATATAATTGAAAAAATGTTCAAGAATTGAACGCCTGTCCTAAACAAAACATTTACGCTTGAAGTAATATCGAATGTCAATCCAACTCGTTCCTTTATTTTTCCATCTCAAAAGCGATTTTGGTTGTCGCTTCAAAGAATAGGGAAATGGCACCAATAGAATACACTCATACAATGTACGGAATATCTACTCAGAATCGACAACTTTCAAAAGTTGTTAAACTTTATTGTTCAAACTTATAGACAAACAGTTTTTGAACGAATACTTAATGTATCAATACTTTTAATATAGGCATGTATATAAATAGAATTATAAGTAGAATATTTTAAATGTAATCTTTAATTGAAAAATATCAAAAAACCTAATTTATTTTAAGTTGTATCGACATTCTGTAGTAAAACCTGGTTGATTACGTGAAAGCAATTCATTGCAAATTCGAGTATATATTTTATTTTTAACTTTATTAACATGTACAGATTGATTGAAGATACATTGTTTGCAAAAGTTGTTAAACTTTATTGTTCAAACTTATAGACAAACAGTTTTTGAACGAATACTTAATTTATCATTACTTTTAATATAGGCAGGTATAAAAAGAGAATTATAGGTGTAGATTATTTTCAGTGTTACCTTTAATTGAAAAATATAAGGAAGACCTAATTTATTTCCTGTGATTGAAGTTGAATCGACATTCTCTAGTAAAACATTCTCTAGTGTCGGCCTTCGTGGCTCAGTTGGTTGGGTATCTGACTACTGATCCAAAGGTCCCGGGTTCGATTCCCGGTGAAGACACAGTTTTTAATTGTGTTTTCAGTCTGGATCTGTGAGACGAATAATATCGTAAGTCTCCAGAATGTGGCAACTTGTTATTGGGTGCGTGTTAAATTAATATTTGACCTAGTACCTGTTAGTTGCCCGAAAAATAATATACTTATAAATAAATAAAATAGGGTTAATTGCGTGAAAGCATTTCGTTGCAAATTCGAGTATATATTTTATTTATACGTTTATTAAAATCTACAGATTGATTGTACATTGTTTTGCAAAATTAAAAAAAATATATATTACTTAATAATTATAGTCTTAGTAAATCGCATCGTTTTATGATGCATCATTAAAAATGTTCTCTTGCTTAATTGTTCGCTTTACGAAACTTCATAGATAATTTTACTGAAGTAGATATGTCACAAATATGTTCACAATCAATCTGATTCGAAAAAAAATATGAATACATTATATAACACAGGAAATAATAAATAAAAATCTGAAGTTAATATCATTGTGTTACCCATTACAGAATCTATACCGAAAAACAAATCGTAGAAAGTTTAAAAACCACAAAATTCTTACGTTCTTTTCATGTTGAAGTTAAAGAATCTAAAGACCTCATGAAGTAACGTGAATAAAAGGACATAGGGTGGAATGCAAATTAAGTGGACAACGTCCAAGTTTCCGAAAAAATGGCAATGAAGTAAGAGTCTGAATAACTCACAATTTGCAATGACTAGTGAAATTATTCAACGGTTATATTGATGATCTTTAAATGAAATAATTGTTCCTACTTGATACACAATATTTTAAAAGAATTTCTGGTTCTTAAATCGATACATTTTTTATTGTGAGACTTTGAGTGACATCTTAAGACCAAAAATATTATATTGAATTGATTTGAACATTTTTTGCCTGAAACAAGAAAATTAGTTATACCAAAATTTCGATACAAAAAAACGGGTGCACACTTTTCATTTGTTGAAAATGTTTCATTTTATATCAAAGGGAATAAATTCGTTACGTGACAGATTTTCACTGAAATAATTTCGACTCTCCTTTTACGATCGCAATTTTCCTCGACAAAACGAAAGGTTATTGATCTCATTCAAACAAGGGGAAAACTAAAACACCCCTTAAGCCTAAAGGGTAAAACTATAGCGGCTCGGGCAAAAACTATCATATAAAATTTTACCGGTCTACGCGGGCTTTTTTATATTTTCCCCTCCTTCTTGGGCAATAAAAAAATACTTTTCGTAAAAATCTCACCCCCCTCAGCCGCCCCTCTGCCCTCCTATGCCCCCATCCTCCGACCCTGCACACATACACAAGTCAAGGAGATATGAACATAAGGGAAAACGAAGCGGTGTAGTTTCATGAGGCCGGCTATACTTTCCTCCAATCATGTACCGGGGTTTTATTACATCCATAAATTCCTCATATCGTATCTGTTATGCGGCTGAGCCCCCGTGCCGTCATTGGTCGCCTTGGGGGTGGTGGAGGGGAGGAAGGGTGGCGCACTGCGGATACCTCCTTACCCCGCCTCAATATTAATATTGAATTTTTCCAACAACTCGTTATTTTAATGTTCCGGAAAATGACTCCTACCGCACGATACAAAATAATACACACAACTCCAGCCAAGAATGTGACGTGACGGAACAAATACAAACAAAATGTTAATATTTTACGTAAAAAGTTTGTCTTTTTGAAGTTTCTATGAATTTATTAATGAATATTCTATCAATCGAGTTCGTTTGATAAGTTTTTGTCATTTTTTAGATATATTTTTGTTTTAAGCATATTTTTTTAGGGAACCAAATTATACCTAAATATTTAAAACTGAATTTTAATATTTAAAAATGTAGGCCTTCGTGGTTCAGATGGTTTGGTATCTGACTGCTGATCAAAAGGACCCGGGTTCGATTCCCTGTGGATACACATTTTTAATTGTGTTTTCAGTCAGGATCTGTGAGACTATAAACATCATTAGTCTCTATAATGTGTAAACTTGTTTTTAAGTGCGTGTTTAATTAATATTTGACAAAGTATCTACATGTAACGAATATTAAATCATATAATAGAAATAAAAAATGTTCTCTCTGATGGTTTGTAAAGAAATCACGTTAACCAATCAAATTTTTTTATTGTGTAATGTTCAGCTTTATCTCTGAATTCATCCATTTTTTTTTATTCCATAGTAAAATCCATATTAAAACGAGTGAGTTGTGTCCAATGCTAAACTCCTCACTAACAAGTCATTCTGTAAAGTATTCAAGTTTCGTATGGAAAATTTTCAGCATTTTCATGAAATGAGTTTATTCAATTATTTTTTTTATTTAAATATTTTATTATGAAAACTTGATAATTCTTCAATGCTATTTTATGAAGTGATCTGCCTTTTTACCAATTAAATTTTCAAAGTAAAAATTTCGATTTTTTTGTTTCCTGAGCTTGGGGTCACTTTGAAACTTTTGTTAGTTAAAAAAATGAGATGCACTATTCAGATATCGTTCAAAATCTAATGGAGTCTAAGTGAGTATCAGATAAAAAAATTTGCAAAATTTGAAAAGAATCTAATGAGTACTAAAGTCTATAATCGATAAAGTAAAATAAACACGCCGTACATAGCACACACACAGATACATTGTAATGAAACTTTCAGAATACAATCTCCAGGGTGATATTAGTTGATAATCTGCAATAAAAAAATAGCCTTCGAAATTGCGAAATCATAACTCCCCAATATATCCCCTTGGGTTATAGTGAGGAGTAAAAATGTCATTCATTAATTGGTTTACTTTACTAATGCACTAACAAGGGAGTTTTCTTAAAGTAAAAATGTATGAAAATGATTACACTTTGTGAACAGTAGAAATTGTAGTAAAAGAGATAACGTGAAACCTGTATAAATAATAAAAGCCATTAGTGACAAAGGGAAAGCATGTACTGTACATTGTACATATACCAGATTGAATTCCACCAGTTGAAGTATATTATTTGAGAAACAGTTTTGAAGTAGAATGATATTGTTTGGTTATAGTTAATCTGAGGCCCCCTGACGAAGTAGGCGTGCCCCTGATACTCATACAATGCTTTTTCAAAAGTGTCCTGATACCGTCATAAAAAAGCTTTTCAATTCTCAAAAAGCTCCCAGCTTTATTCCTCGAGCGAGTTCAGAGTAACGTCAAGGGGAATATTCAATGCTACTTCTGCTCGTGTAAAAAAGATATCAATAAATATTTTAACATTCACTTTCTTTAAAATAAGTTTTTTTTAAGAAATGAATATGTCTTTTTAACAGGCACATATACATCCTCATACATTCCTTAAAATAAGCATAAATGTACTTATAGGTGAACAAAATCGATCGTGGCAGGATTCCACTTGATTCCTAACCCAGTCAATTTATTTATTTACTTCAATTTAAAAAAACTACAGCTACAATATTGTGGTATATTAGAAATTATAAACGAGCCAAAAATAATTTCTACATAATAATAATAAAACAAGTAACAAAAAACTTCAAGTAGGTTATCATAACAAAATGAGGAAAAAAGGGAGAAATATTTGTGCGAAGGAAGAAGCTTGTTTTAAGGACTTGTATTTCTGAAAAATTTGTTAGAATAAGATAAGAGCTTTAAAAAACTCCAAATATATATGAATTCTTTCAGTTTCTCTTATTTATATGCCAATGGATGTAGTTAGTTGTTAAATAATTTTTGAACCAACGAGGCAGTGCCTATGTATATAAAAAAGTAGAATATAAATATATTTTTCAGTTCGATAGATTAAGAAAATAAATAGTATGACATCTATTCTGCAATGTCGTTAAAATTAAAATAACTTATTACACAACTAGAAATGTGAAATTGTGTCTTATGTGAATAAAATCGATCGAAACAGGATTTAAACTTAATTATCCTGGAATTACCACTTTTCCACATAATTGTTTTTTATTGTTGTTAATAAAGACACATTTAAGACTGTTAATGCAAAGTGATCCTTTGTTTCAAAATATTTGTTTTGAAAGGCATTTTCACAATTTTCAATTTCAACAACAATGTCTTGAGATATATCATGTGGGTGCTATTTTTAAAGCGAATTCCAACATGGTGTGTATTTCTCATAAACCAAACATTCATATATATGTAAATTATTAACAACACAATCTGTGTACAGAAAAAGCATTTTATTTTATTCACAGAATATATATTTTATAAAATATATCTAACAAACTCACAATCAAGACATTGTCGATTCATAAAATAACTTTCTTCTGAGTCGCAATCCTAAGTTTGGTTTCACCAAGCACTCCATATCTGTTGTCCGTCAGCGTCTTCATTTCTTGGTAGCTGCTACTGCGCACGTCACTGATTATTTGTAAATGACCTAGTAAAGATGTTATCTTTCTCAATTTTTAAAAATCAACTATGTTTATTTGTTTCATTCGTTATATGTAATTTCGTCCAAAAAATATAAATCCTGAAATGAACTAAAATGCACAGAAATAAGCAAAGGAAAAAAATATTAAATGAAAAATATATGCAATCATTGCCATTCAGGGTTGTTAGCACTGCCTAGTTATATTTTTTTTAAAAATTTAGTCAGATTTACATAGAAATACTTGACGCCCAATGCACATTTTTCTTTCAAATTTAACATGTTTATTAAGTTATTTCTGCTGTAGTATAGTCCCCCGTAACTATATCAATGCACATGTTTCTTCCTCATACATATTCCCCCAAACACACTTATATCCCATTTTGTAAGATATACTTTTTTCAATTCTTATAGATGCCTCTGAGACGGTATCTTACTCCCTGTCCTGTGGGTAAGGGATGAAAGGCAATGTGGAATGAGGGTGGGGATGGGTGGCATAGGGACAAACGGGCGAACGAGGTGGAGTTTCACATATCTTATTATATTGACTCTCAATAAGGGTTGAATAAAAATCAATTCAAATCTTCCATATCAATAATGGATCATTATCATACAAATATAGCGCAGACCATGGAGCCGTGGCCTCCAGACTCAGGTCCGAATGCAGAGTACGATCTAAATACTAAATTCCAAATACTATCCAAGTTTTCATTGCACAATCACTCACTTAAGAGTGCATATAACGCTAAATCTAGTGACTAAAAACATGATATATTAAAACCACCCAATGCACTATGACTCTACGTGTTAGTAAGGGTAGCTATCGCGCGCGTTAAAAAAGGTTTATATGGGATTTAAACTATCGGAAACTCGAAATTTGTGGTTTTTTGCATTTTAAGAAATTAAAAAAACTTTATCGGTCATTCACATGAAATTTATACACTCTTTGAGCACGTAAAAGATTTATTTCTCTTAGACATATAGTTATGGAGTAATTTTAAAATAAATCTGTAAAAAAGGATATTTTTAATATTTTTTAGGGGAATTTTAGCTGTATTTTAAAATTGTATGACGAACATTCACTAGAGAAATGTTGAAAATACTTATTGTATTTTTTTTAGTAACATAATGTTTAACATATTTGAGGAATTTGATTTGAAATTGGGGTGTTTAGGTTTATAATATGCCCCCTTAAGTTAGGAGATCACGTGGCTTCCTAACTGGAGGATGCTACGAAGTTATTGTATGAGAATTGCATTGCAGAGACATATCTAAATACTTAGCGCATGCGCGCTGGCGTGAACATTTGCAAACTGTCAAAAAGTAGAGTTGATCGCGAGGAACCTTACGAGTTATTTAATACTAAAATACGAGATGTTTTCGATGGATGATAATTTAAGCGACTTAGTCAAATATGTACCTATTTGGTATTTTTGTCAAGTCAAATACCAAACAGATTATTCAGCGATCTATATGAGATGCCGAAAATTCGTTGGAATTTCGGAAAAATCGCGACATCCAACTGTCAGTGTGAGTTTAGTTACATGTGTTAACCAATGATTACATGTGTTACATGTGTTACATGTGTCAGTCAAAACCCATAGAAAACTATCTCTTTTCTTCATACCTACGCAAATATGTGAAACGCTACGCCATCGACCTTAAGTTTGGCGTAGTATTTAGTGTTTAGTTAGTGATGTCTCTTCAACGCAATTGCTAACTTAAGAATACTAAATACTCCAGTGAAGTTAGAGAGTCAGTAATTAGTTACCTAGGAGTGTGCATTCGGGTCTTAGATGTACAATCGTTCAAAGTTTCTATGCCTCATGTGGTTTTTCGGAAACTCAAGGTGTTCGGCACATAACGCAAAGACAAAAACAATTTATTAAACATTAAAGAGATCAGGGGTTTCTACCAACCAAAGCATTTATAAATTAAAGAAGAGATTCATAACATAACTGGCGATTAAAAATACCAATTTTATATAATGTGTTAATTTGCAATAACTATCACTACTGAGGATTCATAGTATCCAATATGATACTATGGATACCTGATGTGGTATCCTTACACAGAAATAAGATCAGCCTTTTTACTTAAACGTGAGCGGTCACTGGTTCTTGGGCTATAAACAAATGAAGTTTTCAAATAAAAGTAATTCTACACCATTAGATTCGTTACGACAGAACGTTTTCGTCGAGGTATCTCGGTCTTGGAATTATCGAGGTCTGAAAGAAACTAGTTTTAATTTAATTTGGTTATGTTATTTTATCTCTTATGATGCAGATGATCTAATTCTATAACTCCCTGAATTTTGTTGGATACCTACAATAAATTGACGTTAAGTTTGTCGTGATTCGTTATTGGTTGGTATGTAAATTTTGAAATGGAAAACTGCGTACCCGAAATAAGTTGTCGCCGTAAGCGCTTCAGGACAGCCTAGATTAATTTTAATGAAAATACAAAATACATTATAAAAAACCTTTTAGATACCCATCTTATTCATTATTTTCAGAATTTGAAGTTTTCGATATTCGTCAGCTATACCTCAAGAAATTAATCATTTACTCACATAAGCACAATATACTCGAGTTGAAAATTCCTACAATACTAGACCCAGATTTTTACACAACCCCAGAACTCATACCACGTTTGCTCAAAAACATTTTGATTTTAGTTTATCTCGTATTTTAAACATATTTACAAAATAATTAAATGGTTCTAAAATATATAATATAACGTTACTAAGTGCTATGAAAAATAAACTATCTTCTTGTATTCCAAACAAAGGTAGAATGAATATTGAAAATATATTTTTTTAAATTATGAAATGATATAAAACCCATTCTTTACATATAACCTACCTATACATATGATCCAAATGTAGTTCGATCGTGATGATGATATACTATTTTTTTCTATATAGATAGATATTCATAAATTATTGTGTTTTTATATATAATTATATGATAGATAAGTATGAACTATATCATTTAAAATTAATATAAAGCTATTTCGACACAAGCACTGTTTAGTGGAATAGTTCTTATCCACTGGATGTTGATAAATTGTATTCATTTTGTCAATGCCAACATATTCTAAATAGTATATGTTTCATATTTTATTGAACTATTGTTGCACTATTGTATTCTTGTTATTTTTGTATGTTAATGTGGATTTAAATAAATAAATAAATAATTTATTTAAGGAGACTATACTTTGAAATGAAAGATGAAGCAGATGTCTCTATAACTAAACCATTCAAAATAATGGTTTTAAACAAGATTTTTTTTACGAAAATGTTAAAGCATTAGCAATTTAATCGCGCAATTCTTTTATTTCGTACGGATATTTTTATATGAACCTAAAAATACAAAACATTTTCTCATTTTATTTCCTCTTTTATAGCCAACATCCCATAAAACGTACCTGTGGATTGTGATACTAATGAGATTTTGTTCCTATATTGATACTAAAATTTTATTCTTCTCTAAACGTTCATCCGAAAGAAACATTTTTATATATTCACCCTCTCGTTACATTTTTCGCAAATAAATAAAAGGAAATTTGTTACCTTATGTCAATATTACGTTTAATATTATCGGCACTTGTCAATTCTAGGGGCTGTGAGTATTTATTCAACTATTCTTCGAATAAGATATACCTACATATTTGGTACATATTTCTCGTTTCATATGCAATCGTTACAACAATAACTTTGCAAGCCTGGGCATGTTTGATTGAACCCAATCGGTATAAAGAAATCGGTTGATTAAAATTTTACATATAAATGATAATTAAATACATATATTTACCTCATTTCTCCTCACCCATTCTTATCATCCACATCATTCCCACAATTCATTTTTTTTCAAAACTTTTTTGTTACTTGTTTTGGTAAAAAAAATGTATTGTTTTGTTAATATTTTTCTTTAGTCACATTTGTGACATGTACTTTTTTTGGTATTTTTTTCATTACTTATTACCTACTTAATATATTTTCTAAGAACTTGTTACCTACATACTTTTGTGATTAGTATGTAATTATTGGTCTTATTTTTGTGCATCTTTTTTTTATAATTTCCAATTTGACTGTATACTGATCCAAATAAATAAATGAATAAACATTTACAAAAATATTGATAAATTTATGCCTATAATACTTTTATACTCAGAATTTTTAATTATTGTTCAATTAGATGGGTGGTGGCAGAGCGGTTAGCGCGCTGGATTTGAAATCCAGTGGTCGCGAGTTCGAATTCTGCCGCGACCGAATTCGTTCACATATAGCACAAGCATGCTTAATTTAGGGAATGTATGAGGATGTATATGTACTTGTTTCAAGGACAGATTCATTCTTAAAAAATATACATACATAATACATACCATCAAGCTGTTTGAATATTTTTTCAACTTTTCTTCGATTAAGATGTTCATATTTATCGCGACTTTTACATAACAATTATTGTATTTTCAATCGTAGGTAGCTAGACTCAATTAGATTAACCTTATTATTTTAACTTTCTTTGTGCATTAAAATAAAAGCACATTTTCTTAATAGAAAGTAAAAATTAGTCTATATTTATCATCGTCTTCTTCTTGTAATAGGTTTTGGAGACCTGTTCTTTTTTTTCAAGAAGTGTGCCCCTCTTGAAAGGTATCCTGAAACGCCGAAAATTTAGTCCTTAATTTTAGCAATCAACCACTATGTAAACCACTTAAGAGATGGAAAAATACTTGGAGCTTGGCGTCACAGGATTTTATATTCAAGTTAAATTAATCGTGATGGAATTCGAATCTAGATTTACAAAATTGAATAATAAACAAAATTGAAAAGAGTTTTATATAGCAAACATTTAGCTTTACCGTTTCTTTTACAATGTAAATAAACGTTTCTTTTACAATGTAAATAAACGTTTCTTTGGAACAATGTTTTCAAAGGTAAAGAATTTCCTTTATTACATGATATAATATAAACAATAAAAAAAATATTCTAAATATAATGTTTTTTTTCTCATTATTAATTTATAAATGGTAATAGATGAAAAAATTGAGAACCAGTGATAAAGGTGATTGAAGTTCCCCCATGTTGTCACACATGGTTAAGTACGAGAAGAACAAGCATATCAAAAATAATTTGTCACCCATGAGATTAATAAATTTTATTACACGGGATCAACTTGTTCACCTTTTTGTTTGAGTTACTGTTACTATGGTAACCTACAAATAACTTTATTCCTACTAGATCAAAATGAGTGGGTTGTGGCCAACGCTAAACTAACAAGTCATTCGATAGAGTATTCAAATTTTGTATGGAAAATAATCAGCATTTTCATGAAATGAGTTTGTTTAATTATTTTTTCTATTTTATTATGATAACATCTAAGATTATATATGATACAGATACCTAGTCAGCGCAATGAATGTATGCCAACTAAAACTACGAGGAAACAGACGAATTTCTAGTATACGTACACCTACCGATACGCACACCTACATAAAACGTAGACCAACCGATCTACCGCCTCACACACACACATGTAAAAAAAACTTGGCATATATTTGAATTCGAAATTTGTACTACACGCGGCTTCTGTACATTATAATTCTATGGAAAACATGATAATTTATTCTTCAATGCCAACTTATGAAAGTGTTGTGTATTTTTACCAATTTGAAAAAAAAAATATTTTTTAGTTTCCTGAGCTTGAAGTCACTTTGAAATATTTGACAGTTAAAAAAAATGCGAGCACTATTCAGATATCCTTCAAAATCTAATGGGGTCTAAGCGAGTATTAGATATACATATTTGCAAAATTTGAAAAGAATCGAATGAGTACTTTAGTCCATAATAGATAAAGTAAAATAAACACGCCCGCCGTACATAGCACACAGTACATGGCACACAGCACATAGCACACAGCACATAGCACATAGCACACACACATTTACATTGTGATGAAACTTTCAGAATACAATCTCTCTCAAAATTACCCCTAAAAATTGCAAATCATAACTCCCCACTATATTCCCTTAGGTTAGTGAGGAGTAATAAAATGATTATTTAAACAAGGGATTTTAAATTTATAAGGAATATAAACAGAATACAGGCTCCATAGTAAATACTTCGGTAAAGTGTTATTTTAAATCATATAAAAGAATCCTTACAACGCGTCCAGAGGGTAGAAGGGGTGTGGGAAGGTCGAAACTGCGGTGGATGGATGGAGTTGAGAAGGACCTTCAGATAGCCGGTGTGCGGAATTGGAGAGAAAAGGCCATGGATAGGGTGCAATGGAGACGATTCCTTGAGGAGGCCAAGGTCCATCCTGGGCTGTGGAGCCACTGATGATGATGATGAAAAGTGTTATTTTACGTTAATAATGGAGAACCAGGTTATTTTTTTTGACAGTTTTTTAATATCTCAATAGAGACGAAGTTGGAATATTATAGAAGAACCAGGAACTCAAGGCACAAACAGGGCTTACGACCTGTCATCGGCTGGTTTACGTGATCACTTTACACTCTTGCGCAACTTTCACCAATCATGCATTCTTATTGAGTTCTATTTTCAATGCAATTTTGAAATTCTATATATTTTAATATTGAGAAACTGATTTTTGCAAATAAGCTGAAAAATACCATCGTCATCTATGAAGTAACGAAGAAACCTTTATGTTTCGCCATCTATTGAGAAATTGGTTCTAGTAAACAATGAAAACCACAGTCCTTATACATGAGGTGACAATGCTCTCACACAGATGTCACCCCTGAACTGCGCCAGAATATTATAAGTTCATTTTTGGCTTGTTTTACTTGCTTGTACGAATGTATATGTAAAACGTTGCATATACGCAATAATTGGATTTTTTCCTGTCGAAATAGTATTTTTTGACATTTTTTTTACATCTCAATTGAGACAAAGACGAATAATTCACATTAAACTATATCCATTTTACAATACACTAGGGATGTTGATTTGACATTTTGATCTTATTAAGCATCCATTATAAATATATAAAATGAACAAATTTGACATTTCACTAAAATTTAGTGCGTTTTCAGGGGGACAGTCTAGTCAAACGGTAAAATCAAAACCTTTATGATTACGCATATCATGTATATAATTATCATATGGAGTTCTAGAATATCTTAAGATATTATATATCTCTATATGTAAATTATTTATTTTTTTATTAAATCATTTACTATTGCCCTTTACAAGCATACATAAAAAAACATAAAAAGAATACAATAATAAACTTAGGTAAAAAAAGGAAAAACTTATTAACATAAAAACAAAAATAAAGAAACAATAATAATAAATAACATAATTGAATTATAATCTCCTTTGCTCTCCATTACATTGTAGGTATACATATAAATATGTAAACCAGAAAATTACTCATGTTATTGGAGGATATGTTTTTATAAAAGATTCAATAAAGTTTCCTTATAGTGCTTAATAGAGTGGAAGAATACATCAGTCAGATAACCATAATCATTGCCCAACCTATGAATTCTATTCATCGGTGAGTTACGCAAATAATTAGTGATGGACATCTTACATAGGAATATTATACTTGAGCGGGTATGACTTGTTGGAATATGGTAGGTACCTAATGTATCTGACTAACATTTTTACTAATTATCAATGGATTAAAAATATTAATAGTAAATATAGGTAAAAAAAGGTAATTTTTGACAAAAAGTTCCATTAATATACATTTTGGATGTGAAAAGTATGTGTATATTACGTTTTGTAAAAAATAATGTGTATTAGCATATGTTATTGAAACGTACTTAAATAGATTCAGGTAAGTAAGTAGCTGTTTTCGTAGATATATCGTTGATCCAAGATCATTTTATTTCATCGATTCTAACATCATGCGAAACAAGCAATATTGTATTGTCGTTGTTTATTATAGGTTAGTGCACGATCAGTTGAAGAATGAGGATTGAGGGTTGTAGAAGAGGTGGTCCGAGGGGGTTGAAGGAAGGTGTGGGGGTAGGGCAGACTAGTATCCTCAGGGACTGACCACTTGGGGAGGTGGAAATATCGGAACGGGGGGAGAGCGTGGGAGGGGGAATGAGAGGGAAGAGAAGAAACGAGGGAGGAATTTTGAACGCTTGTTCAGTTATAATTCTAAGAAGAATACCAAAATATATTTTGATTATCTGTTAAATATATATAATTTATAATGTAATTATTATTTTCTTCACTCAACATCGTATGATCAAATTGATACCAAAAAATAAATTTAATAAATAAGATAGGGAATCATAAAACATGGGATATTTCTTTAATATAATAAGGCACAGCCACCAATAGAGACGAATTTGTGCTGTACAATTTAGATCATAATATATTAACTGTTGAAAAGAAGAGTAAAAACAGAATTCCATTAGATCTCAGAGAAATAGGGGTTTACATTAAATTATTGCAAAAGGGAAGCATATGTACAAGCAATTAAAGAATTTCCGATAAATCATTAAATGCGTCAGTCACTTTCTAATGGTCGATTGAAAGGCTTCCTACAATCAGCTATATCTTTATACCGGTGGTGGAGATGAATAGCTATTTCTAATATTACATGTCGTGAGCCAATCGTCAACAGATGCTCCATATTAAAGGGTCTTTCTATTTTCACCACTTCTCCATACATACCTCTATCCGAGACCAACGGGCAGGCAAATAACACATGGTTCAGTGTCTCGAGATCCTGACCGCACTCGCAGTATGGGCTGTTAATAACTCCTATTCTGAATAGATGAGGGGCTATTCAGCAATGTCCGATCCGCATTCTACATATAGTTGAGACGACAGTTTTCACTATTTTTATACAAATTAATGGAAAGGATCATCATCATTGGCCCTACAACTTTGTGTGAGCCTTGGTCTCTTCCAGAATCCTTCTTTAGACTTCTCAGTCCTCCGCCGAATGTTATGGATACCTTCGGAAATTTTTTATTTATTTATATTTTGTAGGAGGTACATAATTAACAAAAGAAATTTTTTTATACAAAAATAATAAGATTAGTTTTTGTTTCTTTTTTTACGTCAATATATAAATTTGTTTAATAAAAGATATGTAATTTTAAATTATAATAAAAAAATGTTCGATTCCTGAAAATTCAATATCAAAAATATTATGACTGTTTCTCGAAATTGATAAAAAATCGTTCGAGAGTATTTGAGATAGAGCTTTCCAAATTTCATTTTGTATGTTGAGCTATATATTCTGAATTCCCTTTTACAAGATCACAACATTATAGGGAATAGAAAGTGCAATATCAACATCTGCCGGACATTGGAGTACTATTGTGACATTATTGCCCCGTAAAGGTCACTTTACACCAACGATCGTGTTTTTATATCATTTTTAGTAGATATTAAATTTTTATTTTTCAAAATATTTTCGTTATATTTCCAAATCATTGTTTCAATTTATTCGCACTCTAATTTGACTGTATTTAATTTGTAACTTTTATTCTATCGCATATGATGGGGACTGTGATCGGCCCATTCACAGAATGCTAAGTGAGCGACAACAAAAAATCATAACAGAAACAGTAGCTCGTGGAGACCTCTAGATTAACAATCTCGTTACCATAGTGCAAAGAAATAATCGACAAACGTGAATAGAAGATTCACATTCGTGGACTGTCTTGATTTCAAATCTTTCTCCAAGATATCTGGAAAAATTAAATTCAATGGGAATATACCAATAGTAAGGCACCGTAAGTATGACAGATTTGTTTCAAGGAAATGTAATTATTTTTCGAGATCACAAAATCCGCATGACCAATGGGACTTTGAAGAGGCCCACTGACAGCAACGAAAAGCTGTCCGAGGGACTCAACTTAATTTGTTAATTAGTATATGGAGTAGCATTGGGATTCTTTCCTCACAAATAGTTTATCTGCTTAAGTTTTTCTAAACATTCTCCAAGATACATACCTTTAAGTAGGTACTTAGTAAAAAATATATATTTTTATCCCAAAAAACAAGACACAATTCATGAAAATTAAAAAATATCAAATTACGAAAGATATTAAGTATATTATATGTGTTTTTTTAACCTGATTTTTCTTTGACAAAATGTGGGAAGATAAAATTGTTCAATACGATAATACTAAACCAGAAGAAATAAAGAAAATATGACTATTTAAAAAAACGGAATTGTAAAAACAATATATCTAACAATTATCAAAAGTTTGGAATATTATTTTTTTCATATTTTGCAGTACCTACCTGCAATTCCTTAAAATTAATTTAGGCTTTATTGTTAAACTTTACGATATAATAATGTTCAGACATCAGTTTCGAGCATAATTTGAAAAATTATTTTTAAGAATTTCACCATTTAATTTTTTATCAACAATTAATTTTTTACTATTTATACTTAGATTATATATTATACAGATACCTAGTCAGCGCAATGAATGTATGCCAACTAAAACTACGCTGAAATAGACGAATTTCACTCGCCCGGCCGTATACGTACACCTACCGATACGCACACCTACATAATACGTAGACCAACCGATCTACCGCCTCACACACACACATGTAAAAAAAAACTTGGCATACATTTGAATTCGAAATTTGTACTACACGCGGCTTCTGTACATTAAAATTCTATGTACAATTCTATGGTACATATTTATAAAATTTTAAGATATAGATCAATATTCAGAAAACATTTACAAGTATACTATGTAATACGTACATAAAAATGTAAATATTGCCAAAAAATAATTCGTTCCATAAAAAAGAAATGAAATGTAAAGGAACGATTCAGTTTTGTAGATTCAGCTTTATAAAAAAATCCAATACAAACGTTTCCTCGCACAAAGAAGTATTATGGCGGCAGAATGCGAACTTTTTTATCTATGTCCTTCGGGCACGTTCCTCATTTTTCCTGAATTCGCCGCTTATACTAAATATTGGGTGACCACACGATATTAAACTTGCGGGAAATCGAATGTTTCTATTTTTTATTTAAGACGACATTTTCAAATGGAATTAAAAATAACAAACCCAAATTATGTTTTAATTCACGTATTTTGATATAAAAAAAACTATACATATATATGGATGAATTTAGAATTTGGAATAGAACATTTAGTATGCATGTATGACTGTATATGTGTGTGTGTGTGTCCGTCCCCCTCATGCTTTTGATCCGCTTGCTGCGCAAAGCTCAATTTTTTTTATAATATATAGAACATTTTAGCCCTACTAAACATTTATAAGGATTTAAAAAAACTCAGTAAGTGTTGTAAATTTAATTTATTGACATCATTTCATACAATATATGGCAGAATACACAATATATACGGGGACTGTTCATAGTTTGATACTTAATCTTCAAACATACACACATAATACAATCAAGCTGTTTGCATATTATGGGTATGAAAAAAGGACTGACATCCACACTATCATATGCTGATATACATGTTTTATAAAGAAAACAAAAATATTCGATAATTAGGATTTAAGAGCTTATAGTTAGGTTCATAGGTATTCTTAAACTATACATAGTTACCTACGAACGCCAACGACAGTTGGATCTCATGTGTTACATGCAACTAGTATTAAAAAAATTACATCACATGTTCAGTAGTAGGTACCTTAATAGAAATGATACAATCTTATTTCACGATGAAATATTATTTAATCGTCTAAAAACGATATTATTGATATTCTTCTTCTTTCTTTCTTCTCTTTTTATGAAAAATTCCTTTTATGAAATACAATCTCACATTTGATCATAAAACAATTAATCCAACTGTCGATTCGTTCATGAGAATCCAATTCTCTTAATGAATCGACATTATTAAGCCAAGATGCGTGTACGAAGGAAAATTTTGTATGGTGTAGTGGACTTTTTGCAAAGCTAATAACACCAACTAGAGGCCTCGCAGCATATATGTTCCAATGCATGGATTTACTCAGAATTTGGAGTAGAACATTTTATGTGAGTTTTGTGTGTGTATGTGTGTCTGGGTGTGTGTGTGTGTGTGTGTGGTGTGTGTCTGTCCCCCCTTATAACTTTTGATCTGCTCAATTTACAGAGCCCAATTTTTTAGAATACATAAACAGTTATAGGCCTACAAAACTTTTATACTCAGAATCTTGAATTTCTGTTTCAGTCAGGGGTTATCAACTATTAAAATTTCGGTTTATTTTTCCATATATCTCAGAAACCATAAAAGCTAGAACGCTGAAATTTGTTATAAACATAGACAAATACAAAATCTCAAATAATTTTTTTTAAAAAAAATCCAGAGTTTCTCAAACATTTTTTATTAAGAAAAATATTTTTTTATGATAAATTTTTGAGTTTAACTGCCTATATTTCCATTTTTTTTTTAAATAAAGAAAAAAGCCGAAACACCCCAACTAGATAATTTAATTTTCTATAAAAAATATTTACATTGTATTAGCACATCTCAATTTTTTTTTAACAATTTTTATAAAAATTGAATTTAGTGACGACATTGCTTCATACAATTTGTATGGCAATAGCTACGCACAATAATCTAAGAAGACTTACATAATAGTTTGATACTAATCTCCAAACATACATACATACCATCATGCTGTTTTCATATTCTGGGTAGGATCAAAGTACTGACCTCCATACTATCCTATCTTGACATACATACCTAGGTAAGTACATGTATTGTATAGAAAACCAAATATCTTAAAATATTAAATAATTTGTATTTATGTTTTTATAATTTGGTACCTACTTATTCTACAACTGTAGGTACATACTATCACTATCGACAGTTGGATCTCATGTGTTACATGCAACTAGTTCTTATATAATTTATTCCATTTTTTTTTCTGCTCCTTACTAAATATTGTTATACAAAAATTAATACTTTTCTTCTTATTTCTAACTTTTTATAGAGCAACAGCAAAGAAAGATGCAGAATATTTTTCTATGTATTTTGTTTATTCATATTTGGTACCTAAATATTTATAAATTCATACTCCCAAAGTACCTACACAATTTTATTTTGCTCTTCATACTCGTAAATGTCCGAAAGCGACCAACATAAACGTAAATAAAATAGATTTGTTTTATCGTTGAATTAAATTTGTAAATGATTGTCACATTACTCTGCCGGACTCCATTATTCCTTCAACCGTTACGGTTATTCGACTCCAGTTGGCCAGAGTACACATACAATACCGATGCGAATACAATTTACTAGATGGCACTACATTTTTCACTTTTGTGATTGCTTCTTTTGTATTTTTCTGTACACATGTGTAGCACAGCGTACCACCTACCTACCTCCACCCGATACCTCCCTCCCACGTCCCTATAAAAAGGTTGACCGACCGAAATCAAATGAACTCCACGTTACACGAGTTAAGTATGTATTGCCGAATATTGACGCTACCGTAGCGTGAGCACTCTTTGGACAAATCATTTAATACAATTTTTAGGAGAACCCACTACTATTTTCTAAATAAGTCTTTTTACTTTTTATTGTGTTTAAGTTATTTAGCCAAATAAATGTATTTTTTCAACAAACGTTTTTATGCGAATATGTGTAAAAACATAGACGAAGTGTATGATCTGATTATATTAAAGAGCAGTAAATCTATGACGCAAAGTGAAGAGGAATAGAGAGGTATAGAAGTCGAGATAAAAATCCTATGCCTAACACTGGACGACTAATGGCTGATGATGATGTGGTATAACAATTTATTATTAAGAAAAATAACAAGAAAGTAAGATCGATAGGAATTTTTAGATTAGATTCTATTAAAATAAATGCCTAAAGATGATTTGGACATAAAAAAAAACAATGTATGAACTTCTGACAAATCATATATCATATATAAGACTGTACGGCATTCTGTCTATGTATATCCGCATAGGATACGTGATGGTCGTGATGTTATGTACATGTGTATGATATCCATCAAAGAACTTTTAATAAAACAATTCTTACATGATATTAAAGAATAACAAATCTTCTTAATGCTTTGTTGAAACGATGCTTGACTTGAATTTCGGATCTATAAATAAAACAAGAATAAATTAATCTGATATTCAGAGAGGAATTTTAATAACGAACATCACAAATCTTTCTATGTGCGCAGTGAGCAAGGAGAAAGCAGGTTTCCAATAATATACAACAAAAATCAATAATAATTTATTATATCCAACTCGGGCTTTTATTTTTTGCAACAACGCCTTAAACGATCTTATTAAGATCGAGAAGATAGCTCTTGTGTAATATTGAAAAAATAAATCTCTGTCAAAGAAACGTTAAAAGTTTTCCCAAGTTCAATAGCATCGACATTCGAAGAGGACCACCAAACGTATCAATATCTGAGCCGAACTAATCCCAACAAAATGGATCATTCATGACTCAAAAATAGATAAAATGAGACATGTTGAAACCTCATTTTATATTTAATATCTATAGGGAATACTTTCATAAAAAAATATATTTCATGACACAAAACTGATTTTTATTATCTTGAAATGAAATTAAAACTATATAGACATACCTAACGAAGATAGCCCGAAAGCATTGTCTAATTATATTTGACAATTTTTTAGAATTGTAAAAAATCATATATTATGTTGAAAAAATTGGTGATTGAAATATCATCGAGTTATGCACAGCTATCGATATGAAAATACATGAATAAATTACATGCAAATGTCGCTTAGAAATGTGACGGACTTAGAAATGGAAAATCAAGGGCTATTTACAGCTTGTAAAAGGATATTAAATGTTAAATTGAAGGTTAGGTTAGTATATAAAAGAACCAAAATATATAAAAATGTACCTAAATCGAATACGATATGATAAAAAAAATCTCAAAGAGACATAATGTCTATTCTAACATTTTCCATGTAGATATGCCTATATGTAATGACGATTTCCCTGTAACTGTGAATTGGGAGTCCTTTGTACCAGCAATAAAACATGAATTATTTGGAATCAGCCAGGAAAGGGAATCGCCTCGCCCAAGGGACGCGTTTGTTTCCCCCACTTTATGAATCTCTTTGAACTGGACATCGGTAGTACAGTGAGATGAGGGAGAATAAAGAATAAAGGAGAAAGATGTAAACATTCGCAACTGCATTCAATTTCCCGTCATTTTTCAACCTGATAAATAATTCCTCTAGTCGGTGGACACTATAGGGAATAAGTAAACTTATCAAACTACCGTTTTCTGTTGCATTTTGTATGAATTGACAGAATCAATATTCGCGTTAACTCGACTACACAGATTTATATTGTAATGATATTACAATAATATATTATAGTACTTACTGCGAGAAGAAAGCAGATCCGAAAAAAAACAATCTAAAACCTTCCAAACAAATCTTTATTACATAGCGTGCTTTCATAATAAAAGGATTTGATCAAATCAGAAATATCAAAGTATACAATAATGCTAGGTACAAACATAGTATTATGAATAGAAAATATTGATTCAGATTCAAATAAAAATAAAGATGTATTGAAATTGTAAGCATTGTAATTTGTTAATTTGGGAAGATAAAAGGGGGGATATCGTCTATTATATTTAGCAATCTGTCGTATGATAAATTGGCTGATTTGTTTTATTTCTATGTACTAATATTTCAGTTACATAGGTATTAATATTTTGTTATTTAAAGATCAGCAAATTATGAAATTATGACACGTTCCAATAAGAAATAATTTATCCGTAATTTTTTCCAAGATGATCAAATTCAATAAATTTCCCTGTTTTTATTTTAATTGTTTTATTTATTTTACGCACCCCTATCTGTCTATTTCCAGTCCTGTGTGCCATTTCAATATATCTTGAATAATAATAATAATAATAAGGACAATTTATAAAGCGCCGTTTAGTGACAACCGTGGTCACCTCAAGGGCGCTTTCAGTTTGCAAAAAAAATAATTTAAAATTAAGTTACAATTAGTCCTATAGCTAACACATTGAAAATGGTGAAACATAAGACTTAAAAAATACAATAAGTTTAAATTAAGTTAAAATTAGTCCTATAGCTAACACATTGAAGATGGTGAAACATAAAACTTAAAAAAAATGTGGTTGTTTTAATATGCGAATCAATTGGTAATCCAACGAAACGAATGCGTTTCAATTTCAACATTCCATATCACGATCATTATTCGCAAGTTAATATTTATTTGAAATCAACTGTCATGATTTATTCATATGCGAAGCTAATAATTTTAAATTTAAGAAAAATCTCCGGGAAAAATTTAAATTCATTTCGGGTATATTGATAGATAAAACGTCTGAGTGATACAGTTTACGCAGCCTTTATTCGATATCTTTTTCAATAAATGCTACGCACATTCAGCAAAATAAATTGATCACATAAAACCGACGGATTTTCAGTGGTAACTGGGAAAAATTACTTTTATATTAAAATTTATATCTTCCTTCATTTTATATACCTTCACTTAAATAAAAATATTAAATCTAGTTATTTCAAATATACAATGAAATATTTTTAAAAATTAAACAAAAGAAAAATAACTGCAGATTCAGGAAGATTTCATACATGGACCTGTGTAGGTAGATAGGTATAGTATATCGGCATACATCATGAATAAATACACATATATAAAAGAGTATAAAAACATACCTTATCGAATAAAATTTAACCGTTTTGGGGAGAAAGTCGTAACCATAAAGGGGTTGGCTGCTTTATAAGGGTTTATGTACTTTCAGAAAAATGGATGACAATTTCCGAGAAACACGTTTGTAAATTTCAATTTCGGGAAATGAAAATGGTAATCAAAATTTTATCCCTGCAAATATATATATTTGACGTTAGACTTTATGTTGTAATCAAATTCACAGCGGCTCTGCTTTATATACTTACATTATATGTATTATATACCTACCTCACAAATTTAATTTCATTTATAATAAATACAACAGGAACAACTTCAAAAAACAAATACAGTCCACATATAGCGAATTAATAAAGACTTAATGTACTTAAAAATGTCTTTATGACCAAGAAATATTGAAAAATAAACCTTTAATTGGCAAGTTCATAAATCAATATTTAAAAAAAATCAAATAATTCTAAGTGAATATACCAAAGAAAGACATCAACAAAATAAATTTTAATCATTTTTTCATAATGTATATATTATGTACGATCCTAAATAAATGAGGCAGATTATTGAATAGTATTACTCAATACTTTGGCTTTTGTGTAATTATTGAATTTAAAATCATACGACATAAAAAAAATATATGTAACTATTTTTATACACGATGTTATAGATTTTTTAGGTACCTATGTACGTACATTATGTTGTTTGGTACTGAAATTCATGTAGGTACCTAAATAATGGAGTTTCAATATTATGTCTTAGCATGATATCTATATTATAAATTTGAATGTTTGTATGTATCTATGTATGTGTTGAATGCGCTCCTAAACCGTTCATCCAATTGCAATGAAACTTTGGTGAATTGTCGAGAGTATACCAGGGATGGTTTCTGGATCAAAAAATTTCTTCTTCTTCTTCTTCTTCATCCACCTTCCTATGAAGGTGGATTATCCTGGGAACCGTTCATCCGATTGCAATGAAACTTTGATGAATTGTCGAGCGTATGCCCGGGATAGTTTCTGGATTAAAAAAAATTCTTCTTCTTCTTCATCGGGTATTAGGTCATTTTACCTATGAAGTGGACTATCCTGGAAACCGTTCATCCGATTGCAATGAAACTTTGGTGAATTGTCGAGCGTATGCCCGGGATGGTTTCTGGATTAAATTTTTTTTCATCTTTTTCTTCTTCATCGAGTATTGGGTCATTTTACCTATGAAAGTGGACTATCCTGGAAACCGTTCATCCGATTGCAATGAAACTTTGGCGAATTGTCGAGGGTATGCTCGGGATGGTTTCTGAATTAAAAAAAAATCTTCTTCTTCTTCTTCTTCAGGTATTAGGTCATTTTACCTATGAAGGTTAAATGACCTAATACTCTGGGAGAAGAAGCTTCAACTGTCCTTCCATCTCTTCGCAGGTCTTCCAGGACATTTTTTGGATTTAAACTTTTTTCTTCTTCTTCTTCTTCATTGTGTATTTGGTCATTTTACCTATGAAGGTGGAGTATTGTGGAAGAATAAGATGCAACTGTCCTTCCATCTCTTCGCAGGTTTTCCAGGACGGTTTCTGGATTCAAACTTTTTTCTTCTTCTTCTTATTTATCGTGTATTTGTTCATTTTACCAATGAAGTTGGAGAATCCTGGAAAAAGAAGGTCCAACTGTCCTTTCATCTCTTCGTAGGTCTTCCCAGTATTGTGTCGGGAATTAAACTTTTTCTTAACCTACTGAAGGGACGGGAGGTAATGAAGGGAAGGGAGGTACTGGTGGGTCTGACGGGACGGGTGGTACTGAAGGGACGGGAGGCACTGAAGGGACGGGAGGCACTGAAGGGACGGGAGGCACTGAAGGGACGGGAGGCACTGAAGGGACGGGAGGCACTGAAGGGACGGGAGGCACTGAAGGGACGGGAGGCACTGAAGGGACGGGAGGCACTGAAGGGACGGGAGGCACTGAAGGGACGGGAGGCACTGAAGGGACGGGAGGCACTGAAGGGACGGGAGGCACTGAAGGGACGGGAGGCACTGAAGGGACGGGAGGCACTGAAGGGACGGGAGGCACTGAAGGGACGGGAGGCACTGAAGGGACGGGAGGCACTGAAGGGACGGGAGGCACTGAAGGGACGGGAGGCACTGAAGGGACGGGAGGCACTGAAGGGACGGGAGGCACTGAAGGGACGGGAGGCACTGAAGGGACGGGAGGCACTGAAGGGACGGGAGGCACTGAAGGGACGGGAGGCACTGAAGGGACGGGAGGCACTGAAGGGACGGGAGGCACTGAAGGGACGGGAGGCACTGAAGGGACGGGAGGCACTGAAGGGACGGGAGGCACTGAAGGGACGGGAGGCACTGAAGGGACGGGAGGCACTGAAGGGACGGGAGGCACTGAAGGGACGGGAGGCACTGAAGGGACGGGAGGCACTGAAGGGACGGGAGGCACTGAAGGGACGGGAGGTACTGAAGGGTCTGAAGCGACGGGTGGTTATGGACCATTTTTAATTATACAGGCAATACGAAGTTTGCCGGGGGTTCACTAGTAATATATAATTTTGTAATTAACGCTCTACCTTTAGATTGAATTGTTAATTATATACTTATTTTAATTACGATTCTTGTTTTTCAACCATTTAAGACATTTTATTTTTCAGTAGTTTAATAAAATTTTAAAATTGCCAGATTCATATACTTAATCGTTTTTTTTTTTCTATGTACTTAAATTTAAGGAAAATACTACCCATTTTTATTTTATTTTACTCATTGTTTTGAATCGTAATTTGACTATCTTCATAGAAATCACACTTAAATATTTTCTGCGCTATAGTGTAGTGCAGCGCATTCTATCGGGAATACGTGAAACTATTATCAGTGATACCTATTTCAGCAATTTTCCAACACTACACTGCGAGAGGCAGATTTTAATCAGAATTGTTTTTTTATTGTTTCGTTATTTATAAGAATATTTTTGATATAAATCTGTGAAAATTTAAAAATGGAATAGGAAAAAAATACGTAAATCAAAATCTCTTGAAAAATAAGTACCTACTTGAGTTAAAAGCAAAAATATCATTTTTCACACTTGTAATAATTTATGAGCTTATCAAATTTTATTATTTCACGCGGATAATGTAAAATAAATTCATAAATTATGTGAACTTATCATATTATATTATTAAATCACAATGAATTAAAATAAAATAATTTATAAAATGAATCAATATCATGACAAAATATGTACACTAATCCAATTGTCGGCCTTCGTGGTTCAGTTGGTTAGGTATCTAACTGTTAATCCAAAGGTCTCGGGTTGGATTCCCCCTAAAGACACAGTTTTTAATTGTGTTTTCAGTCCGAATCTGTGAGACGATTAATATCGTAAGTTTCCAGAATGTGGCAACTTGTTATTGGGTGCATGATAAATTAATATAGTAATGTAAAATAAAATCACATAATGTGTTCTTTGTCGTATATTACATAGTAAAAATCCAGCTTTCGTTAACTAAGGCGTTTCACCAACTTAGGCGGGTCTCCCCATTTCAAATTAATAAAATTCAGTCTGGATCTCTGAGACGATTAATATAGTAAGTCTCCAGAATGAGGCAACTTGTTATTGAGTGCATGATAAATTAATATAGTAATGTAAAATAAAATCACATAATGTGTTCTTTGTCGTATATTAAATAGTAAAAATCCAGCTTTCGTTAACTAAGGCGTTTCACCAATTTAGGCGGGTCTCCCCATTTCAAATTAATAAAATTCAGTCTGGATCTCTGAGACGATTAATATAGTAAGTCTCCAGAATGAGGCAACTTGTTATTGGGTACGTGGGTACTTAATATTTGACATAGTACCTGTTCGTTTTCGAGAAGTTATATAAAATAGATAAATAAATTAATTAATTAACAATGAAAATACATACCTACAAACAAATACAAATATATAATTGAACAAAAATATTAAAATTTTGAAAATAAGTGGATAGGTAGGAGAGTAGGTTTGTATATATTTTAAGATGCTTCAGCCAGATTTAGAAGAGATGGTATCAAGAACACCAAAGAATTCCATTCTGTGATTTCCACAATTCACGGCAGAGGGAAATATCACAAGAACACATCTTTTGAAATGAAAAATAAACAAACGAAGCCGAGGGTGGTTGGGGCACAGGGGCTATTCACACGAGCGTCACGTCCTACAGTTTGGTTATTTATGAGTGAACGTGCAGATTTTAGGCGTATCTTCCGGGCGTATATTTTAGTTTCGTTCGTACTCACGTCTCAAGTTGTGTGACTCCGAGGCGGCGATGCCGGGTACATCATCTGCATAATGAAACACCATCCTGCGCTGACGGTTAAATCTCACGGATATTTTCTGACGCTCCTCTCCCCCCCTCCCCCTTCAGAATAACTGCTCAACATACATACATACAATCACAAACGACAAAATGCAATCTGCCACAACAACAACGGAATGGTGTCATTTCACCCCCCCATTTACCTGCCTATATAGCCATGCTATTTCATACAACGATATGAATACCCACCTTTTTTTTAAGATTTGACATAAAAAGAAATAATAAAGACCGGCATTGAGACGGAAAAGATAAGATGTGGAGCTGTTAGAGCATATATTTTTCCAGTAGGTACCTACTGTTGTATAGAGTGGAAGGTTGTACTCTCAAAATCTCGATAGTAAATATTTATTTTATTTATTTATTATTAAGGACCACAGCTAGCAAGTTATAATACATCCATAGTTTCGTAAAATAAGAAAAAGCTAAAACTAAACTGGTCAGCCAATTACAAGTGGCCACATCCTGCATTAAAAATTGGCATACAAATCTATAAGAAAATAAAAATATCTTAGATGGAATTTATATTAAAATGAATAGATACAATAGAAATTAAGATCACAACAAAGAAAAATAGCGAAAGATGTTAACAAAAAGATAAACATTACTATAAAATATACAATTAAGCACAAACAGATAAAAAGAGAAACATTATAGCTAGAAAAAAAATCAAAACAAAGAAGCTAGTTTAATACTTATAAGTGAGGAAAGTTTTCTTCTGAATGTCACCAGACTGTCACCAAAAATATCTATGTCCTTATTGATATGTAAAGTATTATAAAATCTACACATCCGAGTACCTAATGGAATTTAAAAAACTTGATTTAATATTGAAAAACTGTAATCTAAATAGTTCTGGGTTCCTTATACGAGAATTTGAGTGAAGTTTTATTTCAGATAAGAAGATCGATGTCAATTTGATTGTTGATAATTTTATACAAATAGACAAAGTCTGTGAAAAAAATAATTTTGAAGTATCCAAATGTGGCTATATAGAAGGTTTAAGCGTGGATCTCATGGGTCGATAGTCTCCAATGAAAGTGTTTTAAATATGATCGAGAAAGACAGAGAGTTGCTGACCACTGTCAAGAGACGCATACTTTGGCCACATATTCAGTGGTGATACACATGCCCTTCTACAACTTACAGTGGAGGGAAAGATAAAGATAAAGACGGTATATGGGGTGGGGGAGGTAAAAGAATATCGTGGCTTAAATCTCAGACAGTGTTCGGGATTCCGGATGCGGTGTCACTAACAAGATCGTAATGAGTTTGGTGTGATGGTCACCAACCACCGCTAGGAGCGGCACAAGAAGAAGAAAAGCACGCAAAGACAAAGAGACTAGGAGGCTTCGACGAAAGAGGATCTTTTATTCCTATTTGTAATATTTATTTATTGATGGGTCGGTGGCAGAGCGGATGGCACGCCGGATTAGTAATCCAGAAGACAAAGGTTTGAATGTCGCCTCGATCTATTTCGTTCATTTATGCTCAATTTAGGAAACATATGATAATGTACATGTACCTACTCGTTATAAGGACATATTGTTTATCTTGTTGTACATTGGTAGGTACTTATTGCTTATCAGTTTATGTGGTAGCTACCATGGCAAAAAAATATTTTTTCATTGACAATAATCAATAGAAACGAAGTTGGGATATTATAGAAGAACAAGCTACTCAGGCACCTACAGGGCTTACGACCTGTCATCTGCTGGTTTACGTGATCACTTTATGCGCTTGCGCAACGTTCACCAATTATGCCTTCTTATTGAATTCGCTTATCAATGTAATTTTTGAAAGTTCGATATATTTGAATAATGTGTAAACAATTCACCTGAATAATACGAAACTATACTAATGCCATCTATGAGGTAACGAATAAACGTTTTTTGTGACGCCATCTATTGAGAAATTATTTTATTTGTAAACAGTGAAAGCAACAGTCCTTGTAAATGAGGTGAAGGTGTCTCACACAGATGTCACCCCTGAGCTGCGCCAGAAATATTATTTCATTTTTGGTTATAATATCCCAATTTCGTCTCTATTGAGATGTTATTGTCAGTAAAAATATCATTTGAATCTCGATAGGGAAAAAATCCAATGTTTGCGTAGGTATATGCAATTAAAAATCTATTCGAAAAAAATAAATATTTGTAAAAGAAGTTCTTTGATTGTGATGAAACATATACTATATAAAAGGCATAGTTACCATTCTTTTGAGTACCTACTTATTGAAATTTAGAGACAAAAATTCTGTAAATTAAACGATTTTTTTTTTTGATCAACAATTCAGATGAAGTCAAAAAATGTATATATGGGTACCTAGTAGATTTAAGGGATATTTCCATAATTGCATTGTTTAATTAATAATATCGCCTCTTAATGATGAAGCACAAACAATGAAACAAACCTCATTCGCCCCCATCCCATGTCACAGAGAGAGAAGAGAGATGTCAAGGCGAATGCAAAACTCATCCAAGTCGAATAACACGTGGTGTTGTATAGCTGAGAGTTTACAATAACAGTTGTTGGAATATTCTGATATACACAATATACATACAAACATACATACATATATCCACGAATAACTAAAGCAAAACTTGGTCTTGTAGGCAAAGTACACATACAACATAAACACGGTACGTGGGGAAAGAGGTGGTGGAAAGGAGGAGAAGCTGAACATCCAAAAGGCGTGCTTGAGTTTCCTGTTTTGTCTTCGAGTCAAGATATTGTGAGCATGTTCCAAGAGTCACTATATTATATAAACACAACAAGCCGGGAACTTTGGTGACAGAATGACGCGATACACTCTATAAAATGATATACAGTCGCATTGTCTCAAATGCTAAGCTCGACTCTATTAGGTACCGCGCCACGGTGTTGGGTTTCACAGGGCGAATGCTTCTAGTTCTTCTTGTTTGGGTAACTTTTGTATGCAAGTACCTTAAATACATACATAAATACCACGTCGAACAGAAATTTCAACCCTTTCTTATCGATGATCGTGTACAGTTTCAACGAAATAATAATTTAGAAAGCTATTTCTTAAAAGCTAATTAAATTTTATAAGGATCAATCTAATGTAACGTAGAACGATTCAAATATTCATTCAAAATTTCAATGAATAATTTTTTTCAATTCAATTGCCTTATCGTAATTTTTTAGAATTCATGCCAGTAAAACTTGATTGTCGGCCTTCGTGGCTCAGTTGGTTAGGTAAATTACTGCTGATCCCAAGTTCGATTTCCGGTGAAGACCCAGTTTTAATTGTGTTTTCAGTCTGGATCTGTGAGACAATTAATATCGTATGTCTCCAGAATGTGGCATATTTTTATTGGGTACTTGTTAAGTTAATATTTGACTTAGTATCTGTTAGTTGCTCGAGAAGAAATATTATTATAAACTCCAGAATGTGACAAATTGCCCGAGAAGGAATTTAAAATAGAATAAAATAAATATAGTGGAAATATGATATTTAAGAAAAATATGTATTTATGTACATCCAATATTTAAAAATAAAATACATTTAAAAATTGTATTATTGATTGACTGATATAAAAATAGGTAACTGGGTTTGTGGATTTATAAGAGATTTTTTTAAGTTCAAGGATGAAAGGTATTCAAAAACAAAAAATGTGAGTGTTTTTTTATACCGCTTATTAATATAGAAAATGCAATTGATCGAAGCTCGATTTAAAAATGATTTTTTGTCCAAAATACCCAGCATAAAACTGGATAAAATCTTAATCTGCGTATTAGGATAAATTCTTACCCATTACCTCTCTTCACCTAAAATATAACTTGTATAAATATAACTATTTATACACCAAATTTTTAATATCTCAATTGAGATGAAGTTAGAATATTAAAGGAGAACCGGAAAATCAAGGGACATACAGGGCTTACGACACATCTTCGGCTGGTTTACGTGACCATTACGCGATGATTTCTATTTATGTTTTTTTAGTGGGTTTTTTTTTTCAAAAAAAAAAATTCCCTTTATTGTAAATTACATCTAATTACACAATTTAAAAAAAACATTTTAAATGCTTAGCAGCAGTTAAGTATATTTAAATGATCGTATGAAACGTATCAATTGTTAAATGTGTACCTACATCATGTTAATATGATGTAACATGGTCTATAAAGCTCAAATGTTAGAGGATTAATATTTTCCAGGTACGAGAACCTCCTTTATAGATTATTATGAGTAGATTTCCGGAAATACGGAAGTTTTCCCCGGTATTCTATTGGCTCTCCGTAATAAGGGTGCAAACTCCCTCTTTCCCCTTTTCATATCATAACCATATATTTCATATCTCAACGCATCCGTTACCAGAGGGACGAATTTTCCAAGACGCCCACTCGACTATAGCGCAATGTTCCGCGTCTAAAAAACCCCTCCTCACCTTTCCACGAATATCATAACGCCCTGCGATTGGTTGTTATAAGCCAGATATAATATCATAACACCCTCTGATTGGTCGGTTTTTTGCGAGTAGGTACCGTAGACTAAGGTACCCGGGAAAAAGCATCGTAACGAATCCTCCCCCACCCCACCCCACTCCACCCCTCCCTCGGGCCGTTATTAAAGGTCGGAGAGACCGTTATATTTACGACCGTACGTCGTTATATTGCTGGTCGTATATTGCCCTCATATGAACATCTAATGCCTCTTTCTTCAGACTCCAATATCAACGACGATTTAATGTTCAAATAAAAAAAATATTTCCAATTAAAATAAATGATGATTCTAATAATTATTTCCAGAAAATATCGCATATAATAATTAATTGTTTTTTTTAAAATGAATGATAACTAAGAACAATTCATTAAATTATCATGAAAACTTTTTCAAAGAAATATAACTACATTCAAAATTATTCAAAATTAAACATACATTCAAAATTATTTAGATAGGTGGTGGCAGAGCGGTTAACGCGCTGGATTGGTAATCCAGTGGTCGCGAGTTCGAATCCTGCCACGACCGATTTCGTGCACCTATAGCACAAGCATTTATGTTTAATTTAGGGAATGTATGAAGATGTATATGTACTTGTTTCAAAGACATATTAATTATTTTTAAAAAAAAATAAAAAATATGTACAATTATTGCGCAAAATATTATTAATTACAAAAGTAGTGATAAGTTTTATGACTTCCGTGCCAACGTAGGTGTTGGTTTTGATTGCTAGTAGAGAAGAATATTATGAAAAAAAATAATTCCAATTCTTTTTTCTGTGTGAATACTAGGTCGGTGGAAGACATCGTCATTTGATTAACTCGTCCCTCGCACAGGATGCAAGAAATTATTTAATATTTCAAAAAAACATTTCAACAAAAAAGAATAATCTGTATTGTTTTTACTAATGTATATTTAAAGAAATTGATAAAATCAATATAATATCAAATAGATTCTGTGATAAAGTCAAATTTGGATACGTATTCAACAATTATATTAACCTTGATAAATTCGACAATTTATTCCAAGTAACCAGATATTATATAAAATAGCAATGTGTGTTTCCTGTTGGCAAATTTCTTAAGAATATGTTATAGTGTAGGTACATATTTATGATATTTGTAATCACTAATGAATTTGTAACTTATTCAATCTTTTTGTTGATTTTCAACGAAATCTCAGATTCACGTTGATGTCAGGCTGAATTTGGGAGAAAATCTTGATCATTCATAGTCTCTTCCATTCTTGCCTTTCTGAGACCTTGGTTTTGCAGTAACTCATTTGTAGAATGGATACACTGAAAAAAAATTATGACAACCGAACTGGCTACCTGTCGTCGTTTGGCCCTTCCTGGTCTTCTTCGTCCTTTTGCGGAGTGGAAAGTGTGAAGCTTTAATGGATTGGCGTCATTCATTATGATTATGTGACCAGCATATTTCATGCGTATCATCTTGATGGAACTGATCACATCCAACATTAAGGCGTACAATCAATTCAACAGTGTATTTTGAAAATTGTATAAATTATAATTGTATAATTTCTTAGCTGTGAGGCACCGGCTTAGAATAGTGCTTCCACTCTTTTCTATTATTGTTTTCGAGTGTCCCGTAAGAGCCGGGTAATCGAAAATACAACAGGCAACAATAACATCTCTAATAGTTCAGCAATGAGGTTCACTATCCATTCTGAATATAGTGCCTTTTTAGGTGAGACGAGACTGGTGTGTGGGTATACACAGGTATGTTGTGCTCCCTTTTATAAGGCAATGCACACCCGCACACCTTTCGCTGGTTACCCCACATTGTGGGATATACCGTGATGGTATGTATGAATGAATGTATAAAATATATAATTTGATCGAGTATTTGAACATTGTTCGAGCGTCTTGTGTATTTGGCACGAGTCCGTTTCTCGGACGTGGAAATATAATACACACAAGTATAGCAAGTATAGGGTGTAGAAGGTGGTGGTGTATATGGTAGGTAGGTAGGTATAGAGGGGAGTGGTGTAGGAGGTAGGGAGGCAGGGAGCTAGGGGTGAACGGATCAATAATAATAGTATATTGTATGCACTGTTCTCTCATACTCGATCACATCATTCCTGCAGGAAGAGAATGGACAGAGTATATACCCACATATGTACATACTCCGTAGGAAACATTCATGAAATTAATCGCCTGGATTTATTGCTGTCTTGCGTGCACATATAATGTATAATGCATTGATTTTGGAACCAATAAAATCACAATACATTCTCTTTTACAAGATATACCAATGATGAACACAAATCGCATTGATTCTGAACTTATTGAATTCATCTTATTCATACGAACCATAATATCAATGAAGAATACATAGAAAACTTATTTTAGCATGTTGATGTAAATATTATTCTGAAATCTTCGAATTTCTAAAACGAATAAAACATATTTTTGATATTGATTTATAATAATGCAAGATATGTTTTTTTTCCTACAATCAAATACCC
Source organism: Molanna angustata (assembly GCA_963576475.1). Lineage (NCBI taxonomy): Eukaryota > Metazoa > Arthropoda > Insecta > Trichoptera > Molannidae > Molanna > Molanna angustata. Next base: position 12,489,530 of record OY754968.1, read on the forward strand.
AAACGCATAGTAAAACTTTACTGTAGTAACTGCGTAAAATAATCATTTTCCTTTTGCCCGTTGTTGAAATTATTAACTTGAAAAGGTTGGTAAATCTTTACTTGAAATGAAGCGTTGGGACGTTCAATACATAACGGAGTCAGGATTGCGAATTAAGGAAGCGAATTAAATGAAGTGAACGAAAATCAGATATCATTTTTTTAGTCATCTATTGTCTTCATGAAGTATAGGTTTCATATATTGAGATTTTTTTCACATAAAAGCTTTAACACTAGCTTACAATAGCTAATAGATATAGTCTGTAGATATATTCATTGTCCTTTTCCTCATGACTGAGGATAGCGGCTGTAGTCCGTCGCCACACGTATGACCCGCCTCCATGCCAATCTGTTTTGGGCTGAACGCAAAGCACCAGTCACCGAAGACCCCATTGTGGACTTAACCAAATCGCTCCATCTGGTCGGGCGACCACGAGATCTCCGTCCTTCCACGCTGCCCATCACAACAAGCTTCTCGAGGCAGTCTGGTTCCCATCTGGCAATGTAGATATATTACAGATATAAAAAAAATACTTGGTATTAGTTCTATAGAAATTTATTTGATTATCGCGCATTTCGTGCAAGGCACATCATCAGAATAAAAATATCAAGAATTGTCAATAGACAAACTAAACTTTGATAAATAGTCGTTTTGCAAGTGACGAGATAATACAATTAGGATTTTTAAAACTTCGTGCTTATTTTTATCCCAGTAATGGTGAAATCAACGTAAAAGATTTCTTTAAATGTACGAACTCTAAAGTTGAATGGAATTGTATAGATCGACCTACCTTTACCTCAAAATGATTCCTTTTAAAATTTTAATATTGTCACTTATGTAAAGAAAATATTGTCATATCATATATAGGTATTTTTATTTAAGCCTTAATTTTCAATACATATCTAACTATATATATACGAGATTTTATAGACAGTATGAATATATAAACTAGAAGTTTCGTTTAAATATTGTAAGTCATTAAATACTAATATAAAAATTTATTTAATTTCCGTTTAGGTAAAAATCAATAAATTTGATGTAGTGTTGTTAAATGATATTTGTACAGTTATAAATCTAACGTAGGTATACTAGAGAAAGGCTGACGCGGCGCATTTTCCTCGCGACTCGACGCCAGTGGCCGACGCTCAATATATCGATGGACGGTGGTCACGTTCTACCCCCGCCCCCTCCTACTATCCCCCCACCCGCTGCCGCCTTACTTCATCTCGCTATATGACTTGCTCCGGCAACTGTCTACTACTATGACAGCGGCCGTCTCGCTTCAGACCTCATCTCCGAACGACGAGGGAAAGAGACGAAAACATCGAACGAGATCCATCTCCGAAAACCCGATATTTATTATATTTACGACGCTCAAAAGACACAGGTTGTTGAATAAGTTTTTGTTGTGAGCTACAGCTGAAAAGCTCTGGAAAAGCTTATAACCATTGTACGCCCGGAGAGGAGATTTGTTGACAGGACCGTACACCTCCCTGTACTCCCACCCAACTCCCTCCCACACCCACATCCCCCATCATCTCCCGCCACCACTTTCCACTTGAGACGATAAAAAAGAGGACGTTACATTATTTCAGAAAACAATAACCCAACAAGCCGGACCTGGGAGGAGGCGAGGTAGAAACCCTGAGAGCTTTTTTCATGAGGGAGAACCTTGAGGGAAAACCTTGGAAATGAAATATTTTACCCGGAAAATCTTCCACTCTTTTCCGGGGTACATACTAATCCTTCAACACTTGTTTTTTATATTTTGCTTTCATAAATATTATAAACGAGAAACAGTCTCCTCTACGTTGACCTTAAGAACTTGTTTCATTTATTTTATTTTTACAACAATAACTACTGACATTACATAGAAAAAAATTTTTTTTTTTCTAGGTTCAATTTTAATTCATGTTTTTATAATTTTTTTTGCTACATTCCACTTAATTTTCATCAGATTTAGATGATTATAAATATTTTCATAAAAACTCTATTATTATTTATGGTGGATTTTTGCAACATAGGGGAATATTTTAAGTACTTGTGGATATTTTACGTAGTAGAATTCCATTTTAAATTATATTAAAAATAAAACAATTTGTTTTAAATTCTACGTATATTTGTTAATTCGTCGATAGCTATTTCGCCTTGCTAGGGCATCTTCATTACATTACATACGTATATTTTATAATGTGGAAGACCACATCTCGAAATTTCTTTCGAGCGCGCGCCTAGCGACGGCAAGTACATTTGTTTATCGCTAGGCCGAGTTCATCGCCCGCAACGTCAAACAAGTGACAATACTCCTCAACTGGGTATGACACTTCAAATAAATAAGTCTAGAAAGTTCGAGGACATTGAACTTGCTACCCCCAGCGCAGCACTATTTAAGGGAGTCTACACCTCTACACGTCGTCACTTCATTTCCGTATTTCCGTCACTTCGATTCGTCACTTCATGCCGCCGTTCTCGACCACGCCGTCTCGCCGACACTTCATCTCTCGACCACCGGTCATCTCTCGATCCCGCGAGCACGATGGTACTTCACCATGCGAAGATTCGGACACTTCGAACACACCCGCTAACTCGCTCGTTATACCTACTCATCGTGAGAAAGTTCCGTTGTAAGTTATTTCATCAATTGTAAATTTACCCTTAAGCAAACTATTAATTGTGATCAATATATATACTCATTGTTACTTTTGACCATTCTTTCTTCTTCTCTCTAAACCACTGTCCTTGTGTTCTTATTTCAAATCATATCCACTTGGGATATAGAAAACTCTCTTTACTGGTAACCCCTCTGGTTACCACTTATATTAATAGTAACCACTCTGGTTACTAACT